>JAZHYW010006891.1:0-43224 GCA_037355805.1 Ixodes ricinus
CAGTCTCAGTCCCGGCAGGCGCATCAGCAGAGGGTGGTCTAGCAGAACCAAGAGTGGCCATGACCATGCTTCTTCAGATACAACGAGAAGCAGATGATGCGCTCAGGCCCCAATCCCCGCTGGAAGCACGCTCCCCAGTGGACTACCTAAGGCTTTCGCTTAGCGTCCCGGTTTTTTCGGGGTACGCAGATAGCAAGTCAGTCGCGATGTTCGTCTCGAACGTAACTGCGTGGACTACCAAGCTGCGTCGGGAATTGACGACGGAACCATCCTCACCTGCGCGTTCTGCCGGTTGCACTGACAGACAGTGCAGCACTGTGGAGGCAAAAGACAAACCAAATTCATGACGTATGTCGGATTTCGAGGCGCTGATTTGTGGACGGAGCTTGCGCTCCGGATTACAGCATGCGGATTAGGGATTTGTTGCGCGCGCGCACAGCACCTGAAGAGTTACCATTGAGCGCAGGGGCGCTCTGTATCTGGGTGATATCGCTGACGCCGCGGCACCAGACGCGGAGAAGCAATAACGCGCCATCTGCCAAAGCCACCTGCTCTACCCCATTCAGGGGACGCACTAGCACGACGATGGTGCCGGGAAGGATCACTATCCAGGGCGATATCCCTGGAATCCGTTACCGCCCTCCGCTGCAGAACATGACTTGAACGCCTTCATTTGTGGTCTGGAAATCACATGTGCTTCAGAGTCGGAGAGAGAATCCGAGACGATTCCAACTGGGCGTTCAACTCGAGCCCCAGATCTCAGATGATCAATGGAGCAGCAGCAGTTATGGCGGCGCCGCATTCACAACGCTACACCCTCCATTGATCAAAATGAGTTCTTGGCCTCTGGACCGGTAACGCGGAGCTTGGGAGAGGCAAGAAAGAGTGGACACCTCACGAAGCCGATGCGGCGGGCCACGCCCCGTTGTTTCGATGCGCTACCAGACCACATACACTGGGACTGCAGCAAAACGGCAGCGGCCGCCCCAGACATAGGAAACGGCCATTACCGGTGGTGGTAAGAAATTTCTACCTTGCCGGCCGCGCCGAAAACACAACTACAAGGTCGAGCTGTCGCCGCCTCCGCCTCCCGAGGCTCACACGGGCCTGGGACTAACGTTTTCATCGACCCTCGGTGTACCCCTCCAGCACCCTTTTCTCCTCCTAACACTCGCTAGAGGACCTCCGGCGTGTCCGGTCTTGCACCTATCACCTGGGCGCCCAGCCCACACCGTTCGCGGTACAAACTCCAGCGGCGGCCTGCTCGCATCGACAACCGTGGCGGCCAGCTCACAACACCTTCCAAGGTCACGAGACCCTGGCGTGTCCGCGTCTGCGTCGACACCTGGGCGCCCAGCTTCATCGTTCGCGGGCTGAGACTCCGGCGTTCGTCACGCCGCATCGACAACCGGCAGCCAGCTCTACCACTTTGCCTCTTCGTCAGAGATCTCCATGGCCGGCCACATCGACATCTGGCGCCCAGCTCACACTGTTCGCGGTCTTGAGACCCCGGGTGTGCCTGCAGCAGCCAGTGACACCTGGCAGCCAGCTCACAACACCCAGTCCGTCGCGAGACCCCTGGCGTGTCGGCTTTCACACTGACACCTGCGCCCAGCTGCCACACTAAGCATGGTCTTGAGACTCCCGGCGTGTCTGCCTCTGCACGGACAACCGCGGCCAGCTTCGACAACACTTTCCTCTTCGTCGAGACTTGGGCGCGTCGGTTTCACATCCCCCCCCCCTCACCCGGGCGCCCAGCTCACACCGTTCGCGGTCTTGAGACTCCTGCGGCGTGCCTGCTGTTGCAGGACACCCTGGCGGCCAGCCTACAACACTATCCGTCATGAGACTCCCAAGTGCCGGCTTTCACACCGACAATTCGGCGCCCAGCCCACACCAAGTTGCGGTCTGAGACCTCCCGGCGTGTCTGCTCTCGCATCGACAACCGCGGCCAGCTCATACCATTCTCCTCTTCGTCGTGAGACTCCGGCGTGTCGGCCTTCACACTACCCGCGCCAGCTCACACCCCACCAGGTCTTGGAGACCTTGGCGTGCTCAAGGTTGCAGTGACACCTGGGCGGCCAGCTACCTCCTCCGTCATGAGACTCCCGCGTGTCGGCCACATCGACACCCGCGCCCAGGCCTACACCGTTCGGTGGTTCCAGACTCCCAAGGGTCTGCTCGCATCGACAGCCTGGCGGCTAGCCCATACACTTTTCTCGCCGTGAGGATTCCCGGCGTGTCGGCTTCCACTGACACCCGGGCTTCAGCTCACTGTCTCGCGGTCCGGGAGACTCCCGGCGCCGCTGGGTTGCAGGCCACCTCGGCGGCCAGCCCACAACACTCTTCACTGACACTAGCGCCTAGTCTACACCAGGCTCATGGTTCCGACTCCCGCGGCCTGCTCGCATCACAACCGGGCGGCCAGCTCCAACACTTTCCTCTTCGTCGCGGAGACTCCTGCGCGTCGGCCTCACACTGACACCCGGGGCGCCCAGCTCACCAAGTTCGCGGTCTTGAGGACTCGCGGCGTGCCCATACAAGGAAGTGACACCTGGGCGGCCAGCTCACCACTCGTCATGAGACCTCCCGGTCGGCTTTCACATCGACACCCGCACCCAGCTCACACTGCTCGCGGTCTTGGAGACCCCGGCGCGTGTCTGCTCTCGCATCGACAGCCGGGCGGCCAGCCCATGACTGCTCTGCTCCTCGTCGCGGAGACTCCGGCGTGTCGGCTTTCCCACCGACAGCGTCGGGGCGCCCAGCCTCGCACCGTCTCGCGGTCCCTGAGACTCCCCGGCGTGCCTGCTGGCATGAAGTTGGCACCCGGGCAGCCCAGCTCACAACACTCCCCGTCCATGGAGACTCCAGGCGTGCGGCTGGCTCACACCGACACCCGGGCGCCCAACCTCCGCACCGTTCCTCGAGGTCGTGGAGGACTCCCGGTGTGCCTGCTGCTGCAGTGACAACTCCGGGCTGCCAGCCTCACAACATTCTCCGATCATGAGACTCCTGGCGCGTCGGCTGCTACTGATCCCAGGCCGAACAGCTTCACATGTCCCTGGTCGTATAGCTACCGGAAGCAGCCTGCAGTTGGGCTGGACCCCTAGCACGTTCCATTCTCAGCCAAAGGTCGGCCAGTCAGATTCCTGCCTGATCCCCAGCGTCAGAGCCGCTTGGAATTTCTCAACACCATGGGATGAGTTCGCTCTGGATGGCCGGGCTGGAAATGGACTCGCACCAGCCGACAGGGGCAGGAACAACCTCACTAAACGAGAAACCGACAGGGGCCTCATCCCAGCTGTGAGTAGAGATCAGAGCTTTACACCCAAGTCCTCTTGAACCTTCGTGGCGACTGTGGGAATGTACTAGGTACACCAGTAGCCGCTCTTTCTGAATACTGGTGCAAACATATCGCTTGCTGGGGATGCTGTATTTGCGGAATGTAACAAGAAAAGAGACAAATCTCCGATCAGCAAACGTGAAATTGCAAAAGGCGGCATCGGGGTCCGTACTGCCCGCTGCGGGCGCAGTCGGGCCGCCAGGGTATATTTCATGCGCAGGAAAAACGAAGACAACGGTCTCGCATACCTTTCCGGAACTGCCAGTGCCTATGATCTGTGAGGGCTTATTGCAGCGAGCGGGTTTTGATACGACTTCGCCAAGCCGGACATTGAGTTGGCGGGCAGCTGCTGATGCGCTGCTCGCTCAGGCCAGGCAGGATTGCCATTCGCGGCTGCCAGCGTTCCCGTTAAGCTTTGCCGGGCAGATATCTTTGCTTCCAGACAAAGCGTGGCTCAAAGCCGATGCAAAAGTGTTCCGGCGAGGGCCAACCAGAAGCAGCTCTGTGCAGCTGCTGGAACCCTTCGCGCAGGTGTTCACGGAAAGTCCCGGGAAAACCGGATCCTCCACGGCACCGCATCGAAAAACAAAGGATGCCAATCCCGCTGGAGGTGTAATCCAGCGACCTCATAAGCAAGCTCACAAGCGCGAGACTTCTTGATGCGGCGCGCTATCGGAAGTGATCGGCCTGAGCGCAGAGTACGTCAGTCCTAAAGCCCATGGGCTTCCGCGGTAGTCCTTGCAGTTCCAAAAGTGGACGGCACAGCAGGGCTTTGTGTTGATTGCAGGCGCTCTGTGAGAGTGTCAGTCGGGAACAGTTTTCACCGATTTCTAGTGCTTCCTCAGTAACGTGCGCCCTTAGCAAACGCGGACTGTTTTCCCTACTCCAGCCATCGGCAGCAGCAGGAGTTCTTCAAATCGAAGTTCGTCCGGCCAGTCATAAAGAAGATCCGCATTCCATTTGCCACAGGGGGTTGTTCAGATCCACTCGCCTTCCGCTTTAGTTTCGCGACAGCTTCCGCTAGCTTTTTCAATCGCCCCCAATGGACGTTGTGCGGTGACACGATAGGCGCAGTGAGTTTGCGATGGCGTGCATGGACGACGCAGTAGCGATTTTCACAGCGAACATTTTGAGGAGCATCTGTGCAACGCTTCATTATCATACTCGAACGAATGCGTCAGGCCGGGCCTTACGATTCATCCAGATAAAGTCCAGTTGGCGTCGCCTGCTTGATCAGCACTTCTCGGATTTGTTGCAGATAACGGAACGCTGCGCGCCCGAGATGAAGATAAGCTGCGCGCAATAACGGAGTACCCACTCTCTTATGACGTCAAAAGCCCACAGAGATATCTCGGGATGATTGCGTTTTATAGAGATTTTCTTCCGCAATGCGCTGAGATACCTGGAACCTCTGAACCGATTGCTCCACAAAAAAACGAGATGGTGCTGGGGGCAAGAGCTGGCAAACCGCATCTGCGCCTTACTTACTCCAGAGCTGTGTCTGGAACGCGTGTTTGAAATCCGTTCGACCCGAGATCGTCCGTTCATCTTGCAAGACGGCACTGCGCGATTACGGACTGGAGCAGTTCTTCTGTGCAGGAACATGGCAGCGTTCTTCGTCCTGTCGCTTTCGCCGGTCGTACGTTGGACTGGGCGGAGCGAAACCACCTAACAGCCGAGAAAGGGGTATCCAGCGCAATTATTTTTGCGCTAAGGAAGTTTGACATGTGCGCCTGGACGAAGCGCCTCGTTTTGGCATTCAAGCTGACACACATGGCTCTCGTGGCTCAAGGGCTTCCAAACCCTGCCGGACGACTCGCCTGATGGAGCCCTTTCAGCTCCCAGCGCTACAAATACACAATCGAGGCTACAAGGCGTGGGGCGGCTAACCACGTCGCAGATGTGCGTTATCTCGTAGCTCCACTTCGGGCAGGAAATGCAGGTGTGATCCCGACTTGGTGGCACTGGGCCTATGCGGCTGCTCCATCGCACCAGATTCGCGGTGGTGCCTTGTGAGCAGAGAGGAGCTCTGAGTGGCCCAGCTGTCCGATGGACTCTGTCAGAAGGTGATTCACCAGCTGGCAGAAGAAAACTCAGCTGACGCTGGGAATACCAGCAGACTCTGGGCGCAGTACCTGCGCGTCAGCAGCGACGGCATCCTGCTGCGATACATCGCCCGCAGGCGTCGATGGGTCCAGCAGGCCCTGCCGTTCCGGACGCCTGGTAATACCACATAAACTGCCGTGAGTCATTATATAGAGCCTGTCGCGATCCTTGCCTTTGGCAGCACACAGCAGTGAGACAAAACTTACGGTTGTCGAACCCAAACTGTAACGTGGCAAGGCGATGAGCAGGATGCAATGAGGTACACTCGTCAGCTGTCGTGTTTGTCTAGGAGCGAAACCCCGAGGTGTAATAACCACTGGTATTAAATACGACTTTCGGCAGCAAGTTACCCCTGAGCGAGTCCGTACGTGTGACGTTGTCGGTCCCCTCTGCAGTCCACGCGGCAACCGGTATTTAGCTTGTAGTGCACCGATCCATTTACACGAAATTGGTCGGGATATTCAGCCGTTTACCGACAACCAGACTCTAGAAAATCTGGGACTGTCTTCTCGAGACGTTCGCGCGCTTTGGCTTTGCCGCAACGCTTATTACGAGATAACGCTTCTTATTTTGTTAGCAAGGTGTTCGTGGATGCATTAAGGCGCCGAGGCATACTTCTGCACAAACGGACTTCGCCATACCATCCACAGGTGAATATCACGTGAAAAGAGTGAACCGTAACCTGAAGCCCGAATGCTGTAGCGCATACAGAGCGACACAAAGACTGGGACGCGCAAATTGTCGGCCATGGCATTCGCTACCCGCACAACAATCGACTCGGGCCGCGGCTTTACTCCGGCTCAACTAACTCTGGGAGAGCTCGTGACTTGCCTGGAAATGGCCTTCTTTGCCCAGAGTCCTGCAAGCATGCAGCGCAACTACCACGCAGTTCGCAGAAGATCTCGGAAGCGCTTGTCGGGAGAACTCCGCGTGAAGCTCTGAAGGCGCCTGGGACGTCTCGAGACTGCAGCAGGCCGACCAGTACAACAAGGGGAGGCAGAATCTGCAGGTTCAGCAGGCAGAGTGATCTGGTCACGAGGCGAACTCATCCGCTGGTGATGCCGCTAAGCGGCTTCACAGCGCCTCTTGTAGCAAGAGGCGGGATGGCTACACCGTGTTAGCAATGAAGCTCTACCTGCCACCGGTACGGACTCTGGCTAGGTACGAATCTGGTGAAGTGTGCAGGGTCTATTTCATGTCACCGACCTAAAAGCTTTCTGAACCTAGAGGAGGTAGATGTGTCGCAGGTTCCGGATGACGATTATCCGGACCACCTCGGAAGATTCCACACCGTCCTCACGCGCGGTAACAACTTCAGACGGCTGAGTAAGAGACGGACCGGGAGCAGCACGAGCTCTAAGTGCATTATGTTCATTCCCTCTTCGGTGTTTTGAGGGGAGAAGGCAAGTGCGCCTCGTGTGCACAGTGGGGCGGCATCTTTCGTGTAGCGGCCGCTTGTTCCTTAGGCGCCATGGCCTCATGTTGTTTTTAATTTCAGTTCCTCGTGCCAGACAGCGGCGGCAGCCTCATCAGACCCCCCCCAGCCGCATCGGTACTGTCCGGAAGTACTGACTGCCGGACCCGTGCTCGCCCATCTGAGAAGACCACGCAGGCCCACAGGAAGGCCCCCGAGACCATCTAGGACGTCTTCTGTTGCTTTTGGAAGAGATGTGAGGCAACCTGGGATTCCAAGCAGTTGGCCCAGGTTACCCCTTCAACAATCATGTGGGCCAGTCTGACCACGAGGGGCGAGGCAATCTGGCGCGAGCGACAGCTCGCCGCTGATAAGGCCGCCGCGGCGTGCGCGCGGGGCTGACAAGATTACGCCGCAGGCGATAGCAGGTCATTAAATGCTTACGTGTTGTTGAACCGGTGTTTGTGGTCATTCCCGAGACAGGTAGCCGCAAGGAAACTACAGCGCATAAAAAAACAAAAAAACCTGCAACATTATAAAAAGTGAATTTACCAGTTATATATTTGCCAACAGGCTAAGCAAGTTGACTGGGCACATTGAACATAATTCTGAATTGACTAGTCACATAGATGTACCTCGAAAGGAATTAACGGGAAGGCACCTCTAAAAAACGCGTTGCTCAAACATGCCAGTTTCCTGGACTCACACCTGTCTTCTGTCTCTCCTCAGGATACCCTGTGGGTATGGCAGCATCTGGCACCTGTCGTTCAGCATGCGTCGAGACCCCCTCCATCAAGCTCCAGACATAATTTATCTCCACTTGGCATGCCATGCAGTAAGACCCACAGTACTTCTAATTTAGAAGTATACACGAACTCATCTCTGTGACGTCACGGCGCGGTGGTGGCGCGTCGGTCGCACTTCCGGTCTGGGGCTGTGGGCAGAAGTCCCAATGCCAGACGTGTATTCCTGCGTTGTTTTGAAAGGAACACGACAAAAACCTGCCTTCTCGTCAAAACGCCGCGACTGGGGCCATACCAAAAGTGTCGAGAAAGGTTTGAAGGTCCGTTTTCACGTGCTCGGTTCGTCCAAGAATCTGGATATGTGCCGTGAAAAGGGAAAAGCAGACGCCGCCAGACAACGATTGCTTGGGCGGGAAGCACTTTGGGTTGAATTCACGGATACTTGTGGTCATCAGATTTATTTGTTTTGTTCCAACATGAACGCCAGAAAACCGTCAAGTTGTGCGGACCACCTGCGGACTACGTTCAGTGCGTCTTCAAGTTCAAACGGCCGCCTTCTTGTTTGAACTGTCGTCTGCTCTTTCAAACGTTTCTGCTTGTCGTCTGCTCTCTTCGACGACGCCGATCCGTAGACCAAATGTTGGCCCGGTACCTGCGATAGGAAGTAAGTGCAGGCCTCAGAAGACTTAAATTTGAAGGTTGGTAAGCAGGCTCGATGTAAACAGTAGATACAAGGAGATGTTGATCATTGTTACCAGTGACCATCACCGACTTGTTATGCCTAATTCAGTTGGTCAGATTCTGCTTGCGATTTTCAGTATCGACGTCGACCATCTCAGCTACGGTTCACGCTTTTGCAGCCCGAGCGGCGTCGCGACCGAAAATTTTGAGTGAAATCTTATCATGCGAATCAGGCTTTAGCGTACATTCTGCGGCGTCCACGCGGAATGAATCGCCACATGTCACATTATTCACGCGAAGTTTTGCGGTGTAACGAGCCTCGGTAATTTCGCTGACGCCGCTCAAGATAGTCAGACATCGCCAGGAAGACGTAGAACGAACAATTCGAACGCAAAAAGGGCAGGGGGACTCACACTGACGCCGACAACATCGCATTTCAATGGTGTGTTTCATGGGCGACGGCGAGCTTCTTGCCCACACCCCCATCGCGCATGCGCGGCGCCGGAGGCGTCCGCTAGGGCGCTCCAGGCGCTCCAGTTTGTTTGTAAACATGAGTTGGTGTATAAGGTGTGCCTCACTTCGTCCATTCACTGTATGCTGTTACTCCCTTGTTGCAGTATGATGGTTCCTCGGAGAATTGGAGAATACCACAAGGGCTACAGACGTGTGGAGGCAAGCTGCAAGGGCCGGACACCTGAGACAAGGACCATCAGTAACCAGGGGGATAAAGTGAGGAAACTCAAGAGGCAACTCATCATCTGGGCCACAAGAAGAAAATCGAAGACCGTATGCTGGGAAATTTGTCGACCTTCATCCTTGGGTGGCATGAGCATTTTCTGGTCATATTCGTACATGAGGTGAACTGTTACTGGAACTAGGTCGACTCATCCTTCTGCAGCTTACAGGGCGTTACCAAAGCTACTCCACCAGCGAGACAACCGGAACATTTGGCTGACGGACGGGACAACATATTGTGGGAGTTTGCTCCTCCTACGGAGAGCTCTCGCGAAACTTGCTTCGTTGCTCTGATTAGCTCCAAAGGGTGGCAGCATTTTTTCTTTGTAAAATTAGGCTGAAACAGATTATGGCTGTAGTGTGGCCACCGAAATTGACATTGCAGCATAAAATTCCTCATGGGGGTTCTGGCATCTATCCTATGATCTCTTATGCAATTATGAATGTCGCAGCCACAAGTGATCACTTGACGTGTGGAGGCAACTCGTCATATGACAAACTGCGTAAATGGTTGGGTAAGTGCAGTAGCGGCAGTTCTGCATATCTGGGAAAAAACAGTGGCTGGGAGGGCTCTCTTCCTCATCACCATCTGTCTCAGGGAGGGCTGTCTTGAAAACCCCTTTCAAGTCATTAGTCTGAAAGGGAGTTTCTGGGATACCGCTGACACATAGTAATTTCTGGCATCTATGAGACACTTGAGAAGGAAAACCTTATGCAGTTGCAACCTGCGAACCAGGTTGGAAACTGTGAGGACGACTTAGATCAAGTCCTGCTTTGTACGAGTGGTCTCAGCATTTGGCATACAAGCTGTGGAGTAGTTCTGGCAATTGGAACTTAAGTTCCTGAATACTGGAACTGTTCCCATCAGCACGACAACCACAGCTGGTTGTCGTACCAGTAGACCTTGTTCTGAAGTCACCGGAAGAAAACTACAATAACCAGTTGCTGCCATCATGTTGCGTTAGCCAGTGGTCATGAATAACACTTTTTCTCTCTTGATCTTGGACAAAGTGTTCTTTAAATTGTTTTCTCAAAGCCCCTTTGACACGCAATGGCACACATAACCTAGCTCAGTGAACACCCTACCTGTTAGTAATGTTTCCAGTTTGTGCTAAATCACGAAAATAGCCCTTGCAGAATAAGGTAGTGCTTTGAAAAAGTAAATTTTTAATTCCTCATATCGGAGATTCCCATCTGTTGAAGTTTGGATAGGAGTAAGCTGTGGTCTGCGCTGCTAAAAGCCTTTCTGAAGTCTAGCTGGACAATCTCGCACGGAGTTTGGTTGTCGAGGCTGGTGCTGAGTGCATGGGTGAAAGCTGCAAGGGCCGATTCGCAGCTCCTGCCGGGGTGGAAACCGTATTGGTGGGAGCTAAGGAAGTTTGATAGCTTAAGGTGGGCTAAGAGTCACTTGTTAATGACTCTCTCCATTGTTTGGCAAACGATGGAGGTTATGGAGATTGGTCAGTATGAGTGGATGTCAGATTTGAGAAGGCACCGTGTCCCTTTTTGAGAGGCGTTACTGATGCAACTTTCCAGGATTTAGGAACAGAGTTGTGGGAGAGAAAATCGTTGAAGAGGCGAGTGAGGACAGGGGAGATACGGCCAGCACAGGATTTAAGCAATGCGGGGTGGATGCTGTCTGGTCCAGGGCGTTGAGAGGAGTTGACACGGGCAAGGGCTTTGTACGTTTCACTTTGAAGAATGACTATGGAAGAGAGTGTAGTTGCTGGTGTGGCCTCGAATGGCAGAGTTGTGGGTTGGTGGGACAAAAGTTAGGTGCGGTAGGGTCGAGTAATGCTGCAGCCTGAGAAAAGTGGTAAGAGGAGAGCTCTGCTATGTCGTCAAGATTGGAATAGGGCCTGCCGTGATGTGTGAAGACCGGCGCATGGAACAGTTTTTTTTTTTGTCATGAAAACATAACCAAGAGTTTGGGCTGGCAGGTTGCTTTTGCTCCTAGTTGCTGTAGGTAATCGTTACGGGAAATATGGATGAGATGCTTGACTTCGGTACGTACTTGGTGGGCTTGGTTAAGATGAGTGGGATTTAGAGTTTTTTGCGCTTCTTTGAATAGCCAGTGTTATGAGCCAGTGTTTACGTCTGATTAAGACTGCAGTCTCCTTTGTCATCCATGGAAGGCTGCCGTGCATCCTGTTGATCCTTAATAAGGTGAACACATTTGTGCTGAATTGCTGATATGGTGAGTGAGAGGTTGTAGGCCTCGTCAGCCGATGGGTGATCAAACACGATGGACCAGGAGCGAGGTGGATGAGCTGATTGAGATGAGGGGAATTGGTTTTTTAGAACTCCTGAAACTTCTTGGCTTGACGACCTTGCTTAGGGGCTGAGCAGTGGATATTGGTGAGGAGACCACTGTGATCACTGCCTGGTAGGCTGGATTTGACTGTGCAGTGGTAGGATAAGGTGGGATTATTGGTGCGGGCGAGGCCGAGGAATGTAGCGTTGCTGTTTTGAGAAATGTAGGTTGGGACGTCACGAAGTAGGGTGAGGCCAGCAGTTTCCAGTACATCTAACAGCATGTCATTGAGTGTATCAGATGAGCAGTGCAGAGAACCTGCTGGGGTCGACGCGCTGTAGGCTCTCTTGAAGGAGGGCGTATGATTGCTCATGGATGGAGGGAGAGTGGGCAGTAGGTAGACACCAGAAGAAGCTTTCCATGTTCGCAAAAGACCTCGACAAAGATGGCTTCTAGACTCTGAAGGGTGAGGTGGTCGAGACGTTGGCAGGGCAGGTGTTTTGGCATGGCGAGGACGGACGCCTTCGCCCCAAGTTGAGGGACGGTTTTGCTGGAATACAGAGAATTGTGTGAGATCGATTAATTGCCCACCGAAGATGGGCGTCCAGCCATGTCTCGCACACAGCGAATATTGTATTCGGGAAAGATTACTTTAGTGCTTTAAAGTCAGGAAGCTTGTTCTTTAGGAAGCAAATGTTGGAAAACGAAACGTGATTGGAGTCTGTAAGCTCCAATCGCGCACTTTTCGCACAACAACTATGCCAAACGCAGAGTTGTCGTGCGAACGGTGAACGCTGCCGACGTTGTCCCTCGCCGGAGGCGGGTCGGAGAACTACTTGGTAGAGCTGGGAGTGCTGCTTAGGGGATGGAAAGAGGTCATCGGCCGGGGGTGGGAGCTGACACGTCACACAGAGCCACTCAGTTGATAATGAGGAGAGGCATCTACACAAAGCGAGAGATACATCTTCGCATTTCTGGTGGAATCACAAACGTTGCATTGGAGTGTGGCGACATTGTCGAACACAGACTGGGAACAGCAGGGGCAGGTGGAACGTGAGCCGGAGTTTAAAGGTACATCACCAGTGACCAGCAATAACAGGATTAGGTGAGGTTGATGGCGAGGGTGACGAGTGAAGAATGTTCAGCCAGGAGGTCGCTTCCGCGGACGACAATGTTCGATGGTGGTGCTGCAGTCAGAAAGTGGCATTGTAGGTGCTTACGGTTTGTCGATGTTAGGTGATATTTTATCAAAGAGACAGTACCCCGTTAGGCAGATCAGGAGATGGAGAGTTGTAAAGGCGCGCCGTCATCTAACCTAACCTCTAAACATTGTGCTGAAGAAATTGACTGGCTAGATCCAACATATATCATAGAAAACTGACCAGGGGGGCTATGTTCGACAAATGTCTTGTTTCTACTAAAAAGAAACGGAAGTGATGATATTGCGTCTGATTGGTTAGAGGCTCAAATGACGAAAGAGGGAACTTCATTTGAGTCTCTAACCAATCAGATGCAATATCGTCACTTCCATCACTTCCGTTTCTTTTTCAGAGAAACAAAACATTTGTCGAACATACCCCCCCCCCCCCCCCTCAGGATGGGCAGGTTAAGTTCACCTCCAAACACAGCTTTATTCTTAACCACATTAGCCTGTAGTTACTGTTAAAGCAACTGGTTTGTAATCGCACTCGTTATGTAAAACAGTGTAGCGTCTGTGCATTTTTTTCTTTGCATGGTTTATGAATAGCTGTTTTGAAATGCCTTTACCGCGACTTTACCTCTACCTGTTTAGACCATGTTTATTGATCTTCGGTTTATCATTTTTTATGCACATAGCTTGAAGGCTAACATTCAAACTGTTTGTACTACCGTGTCTGTTCGCTAATACGCGTCAACAACCGCATCATTGCATGTGCTGTTTGTAACGTTTTCGTATCAGTTGTTTTTATGTAGAGCGAAAATAAACCGTTGCCTGCTTGAAATACCTCTTGTGTGAATAAATCACCTGTGATAGTCGTCCAGTGGTGCGCACGTCACAATAAAGCGAAAACGCAACGCAAGCGGGGACCAAAAGCGGACGCGAGAAGCCGGTAAACAAAGCGCCATGGGGGCTGCCATTTTGAAAAGCAAAACAGTAAAAACGAAACATAAAAAGTGGTTAGTTACCCCATCCGTGGTGAGAGGGCGCTTTTTTGAGTTTAAATAATTGTTTGAGGAACTTTCGCTCTTTTAAATTATTTGGTTATCAATATAATTTAGATTGTGTAAATAATATATTATGAGTTTATACTTCGTTTCAGCTTCGGTCCAGACGCAGCCAAAGCTACAAGCGCGAGCTCCGGGCTTTCAGCATCCCTGCCAAGCACGCGCGCTCGTGCAGTGCAAGCACTGTTCCTGGGCCACATGCTCGCGCCTTGTAGCATCGACTGCGTCTGGACCCAAGCTGAAACGAAGGTATAGTTCCACAATAAACTTTTACCTCACTCAAGGCCCTCGATCACGTGGTTTGCGATTACCACAGGCTTATTCTACAGTGGGCAAACTGTGTATGATAAACTGTGGTTCTGAGTCTCTGCACGACGGTCCAGTCGCGTCGCTCAAGCGGAGTTATGCTTCCGGAGGTTATGTCTTGTATAGGTAGAGGTGGCGGGCCGTCGTATGCGGGGCGGGCGATGCTTGGGCTGTGTCTGCGGGCTGAGTGTTGTGGGGTCTGTGGGCGGTGTGACTTCAGCGTTATACGGTTTTTCAATATGTTCCGTTATAGGTAAGGGAAAAGGGGGGAGGGGGGAGACATTGTACAGCGGCATCTATATGTTTGAAGTGTTAAATTTTTATGTCGCAAATATTCTCTGCAATGGTAATGGAGTAGCCGGTCACGCTTTAGGATGACTAACACCTCCATTTATTATTTTCTCACACATATTGAAGAAGAAGAAGAAGAAAATTGCGGGATAAGGAGTGATTTCATATTCAACAGCACTAAGAAAAAACACTACGTGATTTGCTTCGCGAAAAGAGGGATATATGTATATATTGTTAAATCTTACTTTCAACGTGATCAGAAATCGAAACCGAAACTTCTGCTCCGTCTGGCAAGATTGGCTTGGGCCGCCGAAACACATGGCTATCACGTTGTACGAGATTTCGCCTGGTCCTCTTCGCAATGACGGGCAGGGTCCGAGGGCAGGGCCTGCGTGCCACCGTTGGGGCGAGCGTGGCACAGGCGGGCGCAAGTGTTGTCTGCACGTCACTCTTCACCACGATTGGTGTCTACGAGATTCGACGACGTCTCGCAACGGCGGCATCAGTCTGCTCACGTATGCGTGTAAATGAAACTCCGGGAGACACAACCACAAACGGTGACACGACGACGACCGTTGTGACGCGGGGGACGGCAGTAAACGGCGGGACGGCCGGACGGCTCCTACAGCGCGCTGCGCAGGCGCCAATCACGCGTGGACACCGACAAACTCCGCTGAGCGCCGAGAGAAAATGTTGCTGACATCACCCGTTATACTTTCCCAGAGAAATAAAAAAAGAAAGGGGGCAATGGTGATGAGGTTTAGCTCAATGTTGGCTCCGCCGACGACGTAGCCCCGACTGCGCTGTTGGTTGCATCCCAATTCGCCGGCAAGATCAGTCGATTTCGGTAACTTGCGCGCTGCAAAGTTTGCCGGATCGTTAAGAAATGCACATAATTAGGTCGTAATACTTCGATGTGTGCCTTTCCTAGGTGATACTAAAGATAATTGCATTGTTTTAGAGCTTAGCTCTTCGGCGCCCGTTTTCGGCTTGAGCGGCGTCGCAGTCGCCGTCGCCGTCGGCGTAACCGCGCGCGCGTTGCATTATGGGAAAAATGCAAGCGGGCGTAACCGCGCTGTTGGACTGTGGTAAAATTTCCCGCTAAAGTTCGCAAAAAATTTGCTCGAACTTCTCCCGCAGAATTTAGCGGGAAAACATCCCGCTAAATTCACGACAAATTCAGCGAGAAAATTTTCCCGCTAAGTTTAGCGGTAAAAATTACGCTAAATCTTCCCGCCAAACGTGGTGGGAAAATTTTTCCGCTATATTTAGCGGGGAAATGTTTCGTTATGTTTAGTGGAAAATTTTCCGACTAAATTTAGTGGTAACATTTCCCCGCTAAATGTAGCGGTAACATTCCCGCAAAATATAGCGTTAAAATTTCCCCGCTATAGTTAGCGGAAAATTTTCCTGCTAAATTTAGCGGAGAAAATTTCCGCTAAATTTCGCGAGAAATTTTGCGAAAATTTTCTTCTAAATGTGATGGGAGTAGGAGAGGAGGAGGGGAGGGTACGGAGGGGGGGAGGGGCATACCCTTTCCTCTCCTCTCGACAGCTGCGCTCTAATTCGGCATTACAAAGAATTATAAACGCTTAATATTTCTTTTTTCAAAAACAAAAATAAGCTTGGTTGCAATTTGGCTTGATGCCGCTCTTCGTAGGAAGCACGAATGTCCTGGTGGCTCGAGGTAGTAACTCGAAGGAAGCAAACGTGAGCGCCCAGCAACACGGAACGCAAGAAAATGGTACAGTTTGAACGGGACTTAAGAGTGCCTGAGCTGTGGGATGCGGGCAGCTGCGATATTGGAGACAGATTATTGACGAACTACTCTTGTACGCAAGCCCGAACACTAGCGTTCATGCGCAACTGTGAAACATCATATACCTGGTGACTATTCCAGCTGCGGGAGAAATTGCTGTTGACTGTGTGCCTTAAAGGCGCCGACGTGTAATCAAACATACAAAGCATTTACTCGAGGGGGTCTTCTACTGTGTTCTTAAGCTATCAACGAGAATAGTCACGTAGAACCCTCACAATATGGAAAAAGCATTTTCAAACACTCCAACAACTTTATCTATTATTTTATTTCTCTAGAACAACCTGTTTCTGTACACGTCAAACAATATCGGATTTTAAGTTGAAACGATCAGAACCACCTCGTCGCCCTTACTCTCACGGCTGCAACCAGTCACACTCTCATGAACTTGCCACGAAGTGTCGTGGAAAAACATTTGGCTACCAATCTAAAACTTTCCATTTTTTTATTATTTTTTACGTTTAGTAAGGGTCGTTATACCCGATTGAGAAGCCCTATTTCTTACAAAGGAATCGTCCACTGGCTAATATCGCGAAGTTAAGAAGCCTTTTTACTTTTTCCTTGTTTATTTTTTTAGCCCGGTCCCTAGCACTTTGGCTTAGTTCAGTCCCAAACACATTACATCCACTTGAACCGTTCTATATTTTTATACTGACTCTCCCGTTCTTGGCGCACCGTATAATCTGAAACGACACAAATGGTTCGCTCCTTCAGGGGATCCCTGCAGCAGGTCTTCTTTTGCTTATGGCAAAAATAAGGTAGGCGAGTGCGTTACCCTCCGTCAGTAGACGCTTCTTCCTAGTGGGGAGCTAATGAACCATCTCCTGTCCCCGCGTTAGTTTCGAGGTGAACGCCTTCCGAGCTCCCGCGTTAATGACCTAAGGCACGCCAAGGCAGACAAGGCGGAGGCGGACACCGAAGGCAGGACGTGCGTGTCGGTCATTTATTTCTCACGCAGTTCACGTCTCGACCTGCAAGGCGACCAGAGACCCTACAGTGTTCCCCGCCTGCTCGAGAGCACGGGAACATAATGGTGGGCGTAGCGGCCTTTCTGGCTCACGTATTGAGTTTTCTTCCTGCAAAGCAGAGCCACCGGAAGCCGAGTGGAAGTGTACCTCTTGCGGCGAAACTCGCTGCAGCACCGTGCTTACAAATGCGGCTACAAAATTCAGCATTCATGCATTTAGCTTTTTTGAAGTCTGAGCAAATAATTTGGGTTCTAACGAAGAAAACAATGAGAGCATGATGTTGTAGACTCTTAGCGGTTGCATGGCTGCAGCCACCACAGCCGGCCTTCAGTTTTTGTTTCATCTAATTCCGTTCATTTCACTTCATATTTACCACAGCAAGACAGTTTATATGACCTATTAGATTCTGCTGTGTCCCTCTCTCTTAGCAGTCCTTCTCCCTAGGATCGTCAATGCCTGCTTCATTTGCACTCGGCATCTGGGTAAGACAAGAGAAGGTCAGCAATGGCGCTCATCATCTGACGTGCGTAAAGCGCCCATGCGCCGAGAAACTGAGGGAAAGGAGGAGACCAGAGGGCGCGGGGACGTCACAACGCCAAGCACTGGTTGCCTAAAGCCAACTGCGCTTTGTCTTGACTACGCACGCCGAACGCGTTAGAACGCCAACGTCTGGCGTTTGGCTTTCGCAGTCGAAAGTGTTCGACGACTGAAGCAGAGACAAAAGCAGCCTTTGTCTGTATTGCACATGCCCAACGCGTTCGGCGAGAGCGTGTGCGTAAAATCCGCCGGGGCACAGCCTCGTCTATACTCACAAAGCCTGGCAGTTCGACGACGAAGCCATAGAGTGCCAGGTCGCAGAATTGGAGAGCGAACATCTGGTGGCGGAGAGCGCTCCTATGGGAATCTGGTATTCAGCGCACAGCTTTTGCAGCGGCGAGAACCCGAAACATGGTTTTCAAACCCGACGAGAGAAGAAGAGGTAGCGCGAGGAATGCGAGGGGCACGAGCGGACATTCTATCGCTAGGGAGAAGTATGTTTCGGCGTCTCGCCGCAGCAGGGCGCTCGTTACATGACTGTCTTCTCCCCATCCGTTGTCTGCCGCTCTACCTTTTCACTTTAGTCGGCCGCGTCTCGTTGCGGTCTGCCAGGCTTTGTCAATAGAGAGGATGCTATGGCCGGGGTGAAGCACATAGATTTATTATAATGTACGGCATAGGTTCATCTGGCGCTAGTGTGCTGCCGCAAATTGAAGCAGACAGATAACCAGTCAAACATTGACTTCCGGTAATGCATTCCTTTGGAAAAAAGTGAGTGTTTCTCTGGTGCTCGATTATAAGAGCAAATATCCCGAATAATTCGGACATTCTAGGTAGCGTCGAACATTTCTCAGTCAGGCAGATAAAATAATTCGTCAGTTACGGCGTTTTCTTTCGAATTCATTGCATTAAAAACGGTGCTAAAACGGCTTCGTACATGTATTTATGTGCACTGTCGGACACTGTTAGCACGAACACCACGTCGGCGCTTTTCAGCATTAGGGATTTCACGCGCCAAACGAACGAAGGGTACCTGTAAAACCAAGAGAGACGGCAAGAACTACGCAGTAGCACTGTATCAGCCACCCCTGTGCATGTACGATCAAAATAAATTGAAGGCCACCTAATATAGACAGGGTGACCACCCGTCCCGCGACTCGCGGGACTGTCCCGCATTGAGGGCTCGTGTCCCGCGTCCCGCAAGAAATTCCCAAATCCTCAAAATGTCCCGCATTTAATGCTGTTGTAAATTTCACTCTGCAACTAATGGTGCTGCGGAACAACGGGGCACGGGGAAGCGCGGAGGTCGCTGGTAATCGTGGAAATCGCGATGGTACGGCATTTTCTATCCAAGAATTGCGGAAGCGACCGTCGTTCTTGCAGGAGAACCGACGCGCATGCTCCTTTGTGCCTCTCCCCTTGACGGCAAAATATTGTAAAAAAAATTGCTCGGCAAAAATTTAATCATAAAATATTATAATTATTTTCAAATCGCTGTGTCAAAGCTAAAGGGTTGCTGTGGATTTTTTCTTTTTTTTGTGGAGACAGTTGCACAAGGCAAAAAGCCTGCAACTCACAACGATCGAAGAAGAACATGATGTTAAACATTTGTGTAGGACCATGTTGATAAAAGTAAGCGTTGACAGGAAACAATAACCCGAAAAAGATTTATTGTTTCTTAATTTCATTTGATGCATTGAATTCTGCTGCAGTTGATTTTTATGCTTTCAACTTCGACACATTTAATAACATATAATAACATATTTGGCATAAAAATGTATCACTGGGAGTGAAAAGTATTTTAGTTTAATTGCTGCAATACAATTTGCAGGTGTATAAACAGCACAGGATATTAAGTGTGTTAACAAAGCCTAGGTTCATGGTGTGCTCGTTCATAAATCCCCTACCTCCCCCTCGCCTCCCCCTTCCCCCCCCTCCCTCGGCGTGTCCCGCATTTCTCTAAAAAGAAGGTGGTCACCCTAAGTATAGATCTATTTTCAATAAATAACTACTGCTTCATTCTTCTTGATTTGTGCGAAGATGCTTGATGTAAGTTCAAAACATGCCCGCACGCTCGAAATCTTTGAGAGCAAGTGCCTGATAAAAGCTGCCGGCATAGAAAATAGTAAAAGGGGACAGTCTTCATAGCCCACGTACTTCATTCTTTACGTTTTGAATGTATTTAACCACTCGTAAAAATGCAAGAAGAGGGTCATTCGTATATACCGACAGAGCTGGTATGATAGCAATATATAAGCTACACCGGAATGCTGGCAAACCTTGAACACACTCTATATTACCTTCGATTGTTATTTTGCATAGAATCGTCGATTGTTTTTACAAACCTGCTGTGGAACACACATTCGGGCCTGAAATAGAGCGAAGTTAAACATTGCTCACTGATAAAGAAAAATGTGCCAACTAAAGCAATTACACTTTTTCAGAGTTAATGAAGGACCATACTGTATTCGGCACTACCCAGATAACAAAAGTGTTGAATTTTATTTTCTGGCGAAGATACAAAATGCACGAGTGTTTTCCCATAGGATTGCAAGGGAGCACCTCATTAGTAGACTGGTTGCTGTTTGCTTCAATTTGCGTCATGGAAATCTCATAGACACTACCGCCTGTTTAATCTCTTGCGAACATTATAAGTCTATGGTGAAGCATTGCAGAGGGCAGAGTAGCTGCGTGCTGAAATACACGTTTGCTGGTTCGTTCGCATTCACCGAATAAATTTAGGAAAACCCTGTGTAAACGGTTTCAGCTGCTTATGAGAACCTGCGATTTTTTTTTCTTTTTATAAAAGAACGGCATTGCTAAAGACACAACTCGCCTAACACGAGTCTCGCGGTAAGGTGGCGTTATCAAAGGACATGCCTTGGCACGCCGTAGTGCTGCGCCACCTGACCGCGAGACTTGCGTTCGACGAGTCATGCCTTTTACTGCGGTGCTGAACTTTCGTAAAATTTCCACGTGCTTTCAACGGCAGCTCTTTGGCGACTAACGGTGACCGAGCAGAAAACGTGTCTTTCAGCACGCAGCCGCCCAACCTCTGCAACGCTTCCACCGGCAAGTTTTACATGGGCCCAAGGTGGCCCATTTGGAACTTCCAGCGGCCGCACTTGCGCTGTAGCAACCAAATTGTGATGCGCAATGTGGCAAAGGCTATCATAGAGATCATTCGTCGCTACCATATGAGTAAGAAGACAAAAAAAAAGGGGGGGGGGACGGCCGATGCCCCTTTGACAACACTTGCGCGCCTCTAATATTTTCTGCAGTTCAAATTCATGGGTGTACCGTGTTCTCAAGAGTCGTAGTAAAATATATTTTATGATTGTGATGAACAATTGTTACACACATACAACTTGTGACATCTCTAAATTTCCGAAGAAAAAAACTAAATCGCCTATCAACGTTATCAAAAAAAAAAAAAGAAACATGGAGCCGCTATGATTGGGGGAGGTGGACTCGAGTATTTAACCGCCTTATCGCCCGCAAGAATTTATTTTATTATTTATTCATAAAATACTTTTTCTGACTTTTGCCACCCCCCTTTCCAGGCGTTTGACACAATAGAACAAGCATCGATGCTGATGTTCCCAGTGGTGTACAAAGATCACAACACCACCCGTTTCAAATTTCTGTTTCGGCCGCTAGGCGCTTCGAAGCTTTTATACAATCACGTTATTGGCCGCCCCTATATTTAAATGTCATGGATATATGACTTATCGCTTATGCCATCCATGCCACAGCAAAAAGGTTTTATATAAGCATTCATGACAGCCGCAGAATGTCGAAGTGCTTTATAGTTCAGACATCCAGTGTGGAAAGTAGACCGTAAAATCTTTCACTTTAGTCGCCGATACCAGACGTTTCTATCCAGCAGGTCAATCACACATCAGGCCTGCAAAAATAAACGCACATGACTGGGCACCTGATAGACTTATATGATCATACCTATTATGCTGAACGCGCTACCAAGTTCGCCACGGTGAAGTGTAGATAGCGGGCCTAGTATACACTTTAAACAAGAAATATTGTCTCACAGGACGGGTGGCAGAGCTTGGTCCTTTGAACTTTCATTTGCTCCGCGAGGAGACAATCTCGTTCGAGCTAGCTAGCGTTCGAGCAAATGCTGAGGACAAACTTCATCGAACAGGACTAACCGAGAGGCGTGCGCGAGCACGAACAGCCTTTAGTCCTCCCAAGACAGGGTGCGTTTGTAGGTTTTAGTCACGATCTACTGTAATCCTGACCTGCCGAAAGAATGGCTATCTATGTAAGACGCTGTCGCCGATGAAGTGCTTCGCCTTGTCAGTAGGGTCGCTCGGTAAAGGCTTTTCAGTGACCCAAACGCGAATCCCAGCACGGTCCGCACGGCGCGCAACTGGTGATATCAGCGTGGAAAAGATCTGTCCCAGCGATACTAATTTTTGCCAACTTTGAGTTTGACGTTGGCTAGCCCCACCTGGGTCTTGTGAAAGTTAGTGACAGTTACTAGATAAAGGTAGAGAAGACACTAGGTTGGTTAGGAAATGTTACCAGCTCCTTGACCTAGGAACCGTGTGGGCACCGACCACAACCGTTACTCGCATGACAGTAACTACCTACAGTTACTAGATACCTAGTAATATATGTGACAAGCGGTTACTACCTCTTACCCAATAAATACTACTAGCTTTTGTTTAAAAGCGTGCATTTGATTTGAAGTGCAACGTCTTGTTTCTGAGATTGCAGCACACTGTTCAATCAGTCTCTCTATGTGAGACACATTTCCTTAGTGCGCGACTTGTGAGGTACCACCTTTAGTCCAGGATGCCTGAGTGAAGGCTGGTCTAAACCAGCCCCATTTAGGCAACGTGTAGCAACCATAGAAGAGCCACATCTTCAGGAGAGTCGTGTTTTAAAGTTTGCCGATGACATATTTCGAATGGTGGGCGTGCCTCCGTTGCCCAAGCGCATTCGTCGCATGTTCATGGGATCCAGTTCTGTCCCGGGTGGACAGCGCTAGACTCGTTTATATCAAAACACCTGTTCAAGTCCTTTAAAACTTGATAGATTCATCTTTCTAAAAATTATTATTCTAAAATTATGGGGAGATATAGTACTGAGTGTGTTTTATTTTTGATGGGGCCCAAAATTCCTCCTTCATACATAGATATACATAGATATTGCAGGTACTTTGCGTGTTTCTTTAAAGTAACGCAAAAGTAATTGAGTAAAGTAGCGAATTAATTTATCAGGTACATTTTACGGGGAGTAATTTGTAAAGGTAATCCGTTAGTTTTTAGGACAAGTAATTGTAATTCTAATTAATTACTTTTTCGGAGTAACAGGCACAAGCCTGTTTCGGAGTGACCGGCCGTCCGGTGCATTCTAAACAGTTTCCACGTCATCGACGGGGCTAACGGGTTGCCACGGTGCGATCGATTTGCCGAGCCCGTGGAGATTATCTCGATTATTCGTCTCGGCCGACGCATCCTCGCGCATCCCGCTTATCTGCGCATAATCCACCGGGACGAGCGCTGCCGCTGACTTGATCCGCTTTGGGCAGGTTATCTAGCCAATGTCCCGCAGGGCGAACGAGCCCGCGGGAGGTCGGAGTTCAGCGCCCTGGTCTGCGCCCCGGGGATTATGCAGGCCGCTTCCAATGAGATCGAGAGCAGCTAATTAGAACCCCAAACCCAGGTTGGACTGGGCACCTGTCCATCCCCGCTGCCTCTCTCTCTCTCTCTCTCTCTTTCCCTCTGTCGAAATAAGCGCATTGTCGATACGCGCATATGTAAATAGAAACCCCTTTCGTAGCCAATTCCAGGCTCCGAGTTTCTCGGGGGATCAATGGGTGGCGGATGAAGCGCGCGCCCGCCGTGAAATGGAAAGCGTGGATCATATTGAACGGTTTCCATTGGAAGGGGATCGGTGAGAGCCGAAGTATTATCGGCTAATTTGGGAGGGAGGGGGGTGGATCTTTCTCTTTTAACTTGTTACAACTTCCCGGAGAATGTTTGATGTGTTCGTCAATATATAACCACCGTCAGTTTAAGAAACGCAGGGAGAGGATGTTTGCGCTTCTTGCCTTGTGATTATTTAGTCGGTGATTTGATTGGCTAATGCTACGCCCTCATACACTAGATGTTAAGATATTAAGATATAAGAATATTAAGACGCTCGAAAGACGGGCCACGCCTGAGTTGCTTAAGTTATCAGTGACTATAAGGCCTGCAGCAAAGTAGGAACTCCAGGCTCAGCCTCAGAGTGATCGTTATCGGATGTAATGAGAAAATTAAATGAGACCCCAACTTGAGTGGAAAAAGCGCCCCAATAATTTTTTGCAGTGCTTAACAGAAGCGTTGCACTGCTTGAAAGAAGCGACACAACGATTTCTTTTTTTTACTTTGTGCAAATTATGCTTAGAACGCATCCATGACGTTAATTCCCTATGAAACGCTTTGCGTTCGTTTTTCACAAGACGCAATAAAAGTAGCAAAAAAAAATTAACAAAAACGGGCAGGGTTCACACCTCCTCGGCTCACAGCCAGATCAAGCGGCCACGTGATCTGAAGTCCATTATATGCCGCTTTTGTTGATCATAGCATCATAGATCATATCATGGCAAAGCACAAGATGCACGCTGCGTTTCAGACATTGATATGGTTCGGCTATTGTCGTCATTGCAGCGATTGGACACGGCCCACTACCCGAATGCTTGTCGAGCTATCGATTGCCTCGAGCCCAAATCCAGAGTCCACGCAATTCGGAACTTTTAGCGATGGTGGTACCGCGATGTGAGAATCGCGCTCCCCAGCTCCTGGATGATTGGCGTCAAAATAAAGAAGCTTGCTTACACATTTCTGACCAGGAAATATGACGTAAGGCTCTCATATCACTCGGATTTTACGAAATTAGAATGTACTTACTAGCCGGAGACCGAACCTCGTTCAGATGCTCTGCGACGATCATCCAGATGACAGCCATTTTGGTAGGAGCTATAGCGGCCCCTATAGCCCGTAAAAGTTGCGAATGCTCGGGTTCAATTTAAAAGCCGCATTCAAATATCGCCACTGGGCGATACCGGCAACGTTATCAGATTAGCTCAATTGCGGAACTGCCCATAGACGCTGCTTGCACAAGCGCCGTGGCTTGGCGGTTAGCTTGCGGCGGTCGTCGGGGCATGGCATGGTTTCAACTAGAAAATTGTTGAGCATCATCGAAAAACACTGAATCAACAAATTGCAGAACGATAGAAGGCACGCGCAGCATTTTACGGCTTTCTGAAAAGCCGTACAAATTCGACGGGTTTTTAAGTTTCGGTTTGCAATCGCAGCGCATCTCGGCCCCGACGGCACCACACCCCGTGGAGAAATAGGGCAACCGGCCCCTGTTGCGTTGCGCGAGCACAGCGCCACAGAGGCCGGTTGCACTATTTCTCCACGGGGCGCAGTGCCGTCGGGGCCGAGGTGTGCTCCGATTGCAAACCGAAACTTAAAAGCCCGTCAAATTCGTGCGGTTTTTCAGAAAGCCGCAAAATGTTGCGCGTGCCTTCTATCAACAATGTGACGTGTTGGGCTAGTTGGTTTGAGGTGAACATCTTAGGAGAAACAGCGGCAAAGAAACTTGGACAAAGTAAAGGAACCCGTCCTGTCGTGTTTGTTCCTTTGCTCTTGTCCAAGTTTCTTTGCCGCTGTTTCTTCCCAAGGTGACTTCTGTCGTTCTGCAATATGTTGATTTAGTGTTTTTCGATGATGCTGAGCAGTTTTCTAATTAAAACCATGCCCTTACACACAATAATAAAACAGCTAATTACGCAAAAATAATTAACAATCTAATTATCCTGAACTTGAGCAATTTACCTAGATAGACTTCTGGCCCAGGACCAAAACGACACAAGCCTTTTTTTTTTTGTTGCGAGGCGTAGTTTTCGCAATATCGAATTCGTCCACTTTTCGTGAAGCACCCTGTATACAACGCTGTCGAAGTTGCTGGCGCCAGCATAGGGATTGATCTCGTCAACGTTACTTGAGGGGGGTCAGTTTGGAAACTTGAGCGGCATTCAACGGAGAAGCGCGGGCCGCTGATGTATAGCTCGCGAAACAGTGGCGCTGCCGTCGCCATGAAACTAGTAACGCTGGCCTCTTTGAACTGTTGCACGCGCAGCCCTATTTGCCGGTAAATGCAACGGCGGTAGACATGGTCGGCTTCCCAGCAGTGGTAGCACAACGGGCGTCGATCGGCCGTCCTCCACACTCCGTTCTCCTTCGGCGATGGTCGTTCCGGGCGAACGCACTGGACTTGGCCTTCCGGGCGACGAGGATACTGCTGCGGCATCGGAGTGTCTCGTCGGGGTGGCGCCGTGGCTTGGCGGTTAGCTTGCGGCGGTCGTCGGGCCATGGCGGCGTAGCTCAACGTCGGTTCCTCCGGTGTCGTCGTGTTGATGGAAATTTCAGGTTGGACCACCCGTTGGACTTCCTCACGAACAACCTCGGCGATGGAGAGGTGCTTTGGCGCCATTTTTGTGCCCATTTGGCACGGGCTGGCAGTTTTCAATAATACAGTGGTTGTCTTCACTCTTTGACGGACGCACATCGATGCACCCTGGGCTCCAGCTAAGCAAACTGCAACAAGCGTTTGAAATGCCAAGCTGCTTAGTGAGGGTCTTGCGCTAATGCGCCCTTCTACATTAATTGTTCCGTCGTTTGGCGGATAAATAATGAAGCTGTTTATTGGGGGTCTAAACGCACGTGTTTGGAGACGCGAATAGAAACGAAAGCTTTTACAGAGGTTTGGGCATTCAGCATTGAGCTAGATGTTTTATTTTTCCGTTGTTTATCACATATTTTTACAAATCTTCAGCAAAACTGTAGATGACACTATACTTAGACTGTGTTCAAATTTCGAACAATTTGACAAAATCTACGCAGTTGCGAGAACATAAATCTGGACACTAAAAAAATATTCACCGAGGGCAACCTCTGGCACAAAAGAGCAATCGTGTGACTAGAAATTTACCTTACATGTCTCAAAAGTATGCGCTGCAATGGTAACCTCGGCCAAATAAAATGTCCCAACTGTGACTGTAAATCTTTTCTAATCAGCTCGAGGTCATTTGATGAAGTTTGTTTACAGTACTGAAGAAGGAAATTAATACCGTGTAATCTGCCCGTTACCCGCGACCACGGCCCTCATCCTTTCAAGCAAGGAGCCATAGGACGCGGCCACGAAGTCCGGCTCGCCGCGAAGTCATACCTATTCACGGCTGACCTTTTCCCATAGTTCATCGGAAATGACGCGGTGTAGGGGACGCCATGCCATGGTTGCCTTGATCCGCCCCCAAAGGTGTTCGATGATGTTGAAGTCGGCTCTTTTGGGGGCCAAAACAAGTGTCGAAACAGAGCGCTCCTCCAGGAATGACAGGACCTTGCGGGACGTATGAACTGGGGACAGGTCGTGTTGGAACACGAAGTTTCCATCTGTAAATGGGCCATAAAGACGTAAGGCAGCATGACGTGGTCGATTATTGTGCAATAACCTTCTGACGTCAAGCTGCTCTCAATCCTGAAGAGCGGTTCGAGTCTTTCTGGCGACACCGCGCCCGAGACGTTCACGGCGTTTCGACCACTGGAGCCGACCTTCTGTACAAACGGTTCGTTGAAGCTGTAAAAACAATTTTTGATGTTCTAAGGTCACTTCTGAATAGGCGTGCTAAATTTCTCGGCCACGTGGGATACACCACGCGCCTCTAGGGACGCTTGTCTGTCACCTTTCTCCTGTTTTTCTTGTATTATATTTTCGAGTTTACTTCCCAGTCTCAGGGTTTAAATGCGCACCAACTCACCTGTACGTTGACCGCTTTTTTTTTTTTTACTTCTCACTGTATAAACATATACCCACAACTAACGGTGTATCCACAAAAAGAAGGGTGTCAACACAGAAAGGAGCGACGTCATCGCGTTTCGAGGTCCCGTGCGCGACGTCACGATTACTTGCTAATTCCCTATGCCACTCCGTCGAGAGCTTGGCATTGTCCCACCGTTCCGATGAGAAAATAAGATGGCGTCGAACGACCAGTTCGATTTTCTGTCTATAAGGCACGGTGGAAGTTTAAAGTTTTCGCCTTCTTTCACCAACCATGCTAAGGTTGACAGTCTGTTATTGGGATTAATTCTACTTTCATCGATGCAAATAGGAGCATCGTCGGGATGTCAACTTTGACGTTGTTGGTTTAAGATTGCGGAGACTTCAAGCATCCCCCATGATTTTCACGAACATCAACAAACTAATCAAGCTCACCATTTGACGCCATCTCTCTTTCTTGACGGAGTGATGGGACAATCTGTAGGAAAGTAACATTTTGTCCTCGGCTCCTTGCAGAGTACGGGAAATCGCAAGCGTCCGTGACGTGACCCACATAACCCCGAAAACACAGTGACTTATATATATATATATATACACCTGGAAAAAAATTGTCGTATGAGTATACCACAAGAGCAATATATCGCACTGTCAACTTTGACGATGTTGGTGTAAGAAGGCGACGACTTCAAGCTTCCCGCATGCTTTTGCATCCATCAGATTTGTCGTTTGATGCCATCTTATTTTCTTGCCAGAACGATGGGGAAAGCCTCGCCTCTGGGCAGGGTAGGGGGATAAGCAAGCATCCGTAATGCAGCGCTCGTGACTTCGAAGCGCAATTGCGTTTGGTCTGTCTGTGGAAGAAATCTTCGTCATGTGAATACGCAACTAGAAGCTTCACCATGAGAGATACATGGTGGCGTGGGAAAGCTGGTTCTCTCATGCGATGCGGCATGACATTAGCTTCTATCTTGCGAAGATTTATCGTGACATTTTCCCAAAACTACCGTATTTACATGCAGACATCATTCAGAAAAAAGTTCGCTTTCATTCGGGGACGTTAAATAGATTACTCAACAGGTTAGTTTGTGATCGGGGAGTTAAGACTTCACCACACAGTTGTATTAGTAGGCCCAGGGTTAGCACAAAAGCGCCAGAAACGAACCATCTCCTGTCGGCGTTAAATTAAGGGAGCACTGGACTTTCCCAGGGTGTATGCAAGTTTTTATTTACACGAAAATGGAACAAAGATAAGAAGTCTTAAACCGAGCCATTAGTCTTAGCATTGCATACAGTAGGGACAGTTGGAAAGGTGTAAAATTCCGAGTTAGGCTTCTTTGCGTATCGATAGTAACTTTTTTGCCCCAACTGCCTTGGTATCCCGCATAAAAATTTAAAAGTGTAATACTTGCAAGGTTTTTATCGTCAGAAGAAAATTTTAGTATATTATATTTTTATCTCAATGCAGGCCCGGGATTAGAGTCCAATTTTTCATTAATACAAAAATACATCTTCTATGATAGTTTCTGAAATGAACGACAGCGCAAACAGCAAGCTCGACGATTTTTTTGTTTTGTTTTGAAGTTATTGTTTATTGAAGTGGCCGAGGCGAAAACTGACGTTTCTTCCACCTGTCGGAAATCACCCGTTTGACATCTCGTTGGGCATTCACTTTTCACACTGCTGCACTAGAATCCTTCTGTGACACCTTTGAAATAAATTTTATGAAGCTTAATAATAATAATGTTTAATAATAATAATAATAATTTATTCACAGATGCACCAATCCCTAGTTGATGATCGAGTCATCTCAAAGCCACCAGGTGTTTGTGGGAACTGACTCAGCATTAACAACAATCAGCAGAGAAATAAATTTAAATATATAGTATTTTGAAATAATTTTGAAAATAGAAAAGCTGAATTTTCTCTCTTTCATGAATTTCGGCCAAGTTTGGCAAGTTCTTACGTGTGACCTGCATACGACATTTTAAGATACTTGATATTACCAAAATTGTCACACCTAGCTTTTTTAGTGCATACGTAGTAAAAACATATGTACAAACTAAAATCTGTTATCTACAAAGGGCCCCCCAAAAAGATTGGCAGGGTTTTTATTCCACCGCAAAAATAAAGTACGCATAGCCAAATGATCATTTTTGCTCAAATCATATAGCGCTAGCAGTCCGAACCAGGTGCCAAAGTTTGAGCAGCAACCGTTTCTTTATTCGACAGTTATGCGAGATTTTCTTGAATTTTTAATAGAAAAATGCTTACCGAAAGATCTTTCCAATACTTCTTACGGCGCAAGCTAACGAAGACGGGCTGAAATGGGCACTTCACATTGACATTTTGAGAGAATCGCATAACGTTGGAATAACGTAACGGCTAGTGCTGAAACTTTGGCATCTCTTTCGGAGCGCTAGCGCTACAGTTTAGCGGAAAATAAAGGTTTGGCGATGTGTAGTTTGTTTTTGCGGTAAAAATAAGTAAAACATTTGGGGGCACACGTTGTATATTTGAATGAGATAATGTTTCGGAACCCTATTAAATTTAAAAGCTATATTCTTAAGAACTGTTTTTTTTTCTCATCTTCCTTCGTGTTTTACTAGTAACAACATGTGATTGTGTTATATAATAAAATTAAAAGAAAATATAGTATTTTGTTTGCATGACTGCAATTGAAACTTGAAACTTATCAGTAGTGGGTTGTGACGGCGTTCTCGCATAGGTAATAATCTGGATATCAGTGTTACATTAATAGTTACCTCAAAATAATACTTAACGCGTATGCCTAAGAATACCTAAAATTGTTCGCAATGTGAAGAAAAAGTTAATTTAATCCGCAATAAATCTTTCCGTTTTTCAACGCTCATTTTATAAAATTCAAGATATAAATTTTTGTTCATATTAACACAATACTATATTTCTTTACATTCCATGATAGATCGCGAAAATATCTTGGTAAATGAAGAAAATATATATAACACATTTTTATTTGTACGAATAATATCAAAATTATATTAAATAAAATAGCTACATTTGAGCTTTCTGGTGACATCAAGGTAATTAATGGGTATTCAATAGTTCTCACGTAAAAACCTGAGAACGGTATCTAAGAACGCGAGATTGTAATACATTTAATTCTATTATGTTAAAATACAAGATTTTATTTTTATCTGATCTAACATAATGAAATCTATTTTGAAAGTGCCGGAGAAGAGTCCTACTGCAGTTTTTTGAGAAGTGACAAAATAGCGAGCGGTCAAACTTGCGATCCCCGAAAGGTGAGAGAAACGTCAGCCCTTTCCTCGACCGCTTCAATGGAAAATACCATGGAGACAAAAAAAACTCCGCCAAGCCTGAGTTCTCTTTCGTTTCTAAAATGAACCCATAAACTATACATTTTTGTAAAACTTAATCTATCCACCCCCAGCACTGTGCTTGAATTGAGACGAAAACATCTGGATACTTTTTACACTTTTATAGCAATATCGAGCCTGGAAAAAAAAAAAAACGACGGACGAGACAAGTCCAGTGTTTGCGGTAACGGGCTATTATAGAACGTCGTTACCGGTAACACGTTACTTTTTTGGTTACGTGCTAACCTACTCGTTACATTTACAAAACAGTTGCGTGTCACGTACTCACGTACTCGTTGTATTTTCAAAACAATAAAGTGTAACGTTCTTGCGTTACTATTTTCGAGTAACGAGTTACGGGTAGCTACGCTACTCGTAACATATTATTCCCAAAACTTAAAAAGAATACACTTCAGTTTTTTCTTTTTGTGTGTGTGTTTCGGGGCTCCAAAGCGTCAGCATTTTTTTTGTTTCTTTTGCGGTTTTCATTTTGTGAGCATTTTGGGTGGAACACTAAAAAAGATACGGTGATTATGTTCAATATCTGAATAGACAAAATGTGTTGAGATATGGTGATTATGTTCAAATCTGAATAGACAAAATTGCCGTGGCGAAAGCCATGAGGCCCGGCATGCCCTTGTCGACCAGTTCTTCTGTTGAGCGTAGGTATGTGCGTATGTGGTCTTTTCTATTCAAACTGATTTTCTTAAATGCGAGACACATACAGAGATATTGTCCTTGCTGTGTGTTTACCAGGCTCCGTAGACATCCAGAGGATTGAAAATGGTAATAACAAGTTGAATGTGTCACGCGATTTCATATAATAAATTTTATTTAATGCTTCGTGGCATCTTTTGACTAGGTTTACAGGCAGCTAATGTAAGGGGCTGAACCAACCCCAACATATTTCTTGGAGAACATAGATATTTTAAATCTTTATTAAGCACTCTTCGTGTATGGTTTCAATACGAGGGTAAAGAGGCTTTGCGGCGTTCGCTCGTTGCAAAAGAATGGAAGCGTTTGCAGATATTAGAGCAAGTAGAGGCTGTGCTGCGACTGGTATCCAACTTTATTTGCAAAAGCGTTGCTTGGAGACGATGCAGCGCCCGTCGTATGCCGCTCAGGCATCCACCGTCATATTGAAGACGTCTGTACCCTTTCCTGATTCCGAACATTGTAGCAGAAAGAGTGCCTCAAGCATTGCAAACCATATTGTCTCGCGAACCCTCTTCATTGCAGCATGTTTTTGTTGGTTGCAACAATGGCATGCAGTTAAGATATAATGTGGCGGTGTCCAAAAAAGGTAACTCTTGTGAACAGCATTGCAGGCACGGATCAGATTCATTCTCGCCTCATCCAGTTTCGGTATGTAGTAACAAATGCACGAAGATTGATTGACATATCTTGCAGAGTACCTCATTGTAAAAGGTTAGAGTTGGTCAAGCAGCATAATTGCAACTGCGTTTAACAGTGCAATTGCTGCATGATCCATGGAACCAAGTAAGCAAAAGTCCTGCACTATATTGCTGTTGTGTGCCTCGGTCGACAGTGCGTGCGGCTTTTACGCGAAAAGCTTGGGCCCGCTTCTGCGGGCTGGTCACCGTGATTGTCTTCGTACTACAGGCTACGCGAACATCAATGCCCTCAGTGCGAGTAATTATAGGGGTGAGCGAAATAATAGCCTTAAAAATATTACCATTTCATTTTATTGTGCCACTGTCCTATAGGTTGGTACCATTATTACCATATTTAAAAGTATTCTACAGGTGAGAGGAGTCAACCTGTATGCATCACAGTACTGGCCTGATTATAACAGCCACTAATGGGTCATGTACCTAAGAGGAACAATTGGGTCATTGGTTATTTCACTTAGTAAAAGAGTAAAGAGTGTATAAAATCGCTCTCGAACAACGTTGCAGTGTGATAATGCCTGTTTACTTCGGGAAGTGAACGAAGAGAGTGCAGAGTTCCTAAACGGTGTGAATTCTGCGACACACTCTCCACGAACAAGTCAGGCACACCAAGTGGTCACACCAGCAACCATGCATTTAAACGCATAATCACTGCTCGCGCCGAGCAGGCACTTCCTAGGTTATTTGCTTACTTGCTGTTTTGTTTTGTGCAGAGTCGAATCGCTAAGCTTAATTAGAACGGCGAGTTGGGCTAGTTGGTTGTACATGCTTGTAGGTGAGGCGCCAAAACAACGAGGACACGAGGAGAGAAGCAGACAGGACGAGGCGCTAAGCTTCTTTCCTTAGTGGCCAACAATGATGTTTTGGACGTGTCGACAGGCTTGCGCACATGTATGGAAACACAGCTGGTTACATTGTCCCTGGTGTCGGATACCAGTGTGGTCCTCTGGAGTACTGGGGAGGCGATAAAAATATTTTATTATTCGTTAAAATTACTTGCGCCATCTTACTGGCTGTCGCATAGGGTCGAGTGCACCCTCTGATAAATCAGTTTTTCTCCAGGGACGACTACCCATAACATACTGAGGTTTCCACAAACCGTTGAATTTCAAGATGTACTTTATTATTTCACATTCGCCCTTGCTTCGTCAATCTAAAAAAACTAAAAAAAAATCGTAGAACTTAATGTCTCCCCCCCCCCTCGGTCTGTTCTGATTACTCATTTCCCAATTGTTTTTTCAATAGCTAAATTTGAAGTTCAGCCTGCAAGATTTGTAGCTTTAGCATTTCAGTGTGATATTGTTTAGCTGCATCTGCTGCAGCGATTTGTGCATTGGATGCATCTATGGCTCTTTTTGTGGCCGCCTTATCCGGCCGGTGGTTCTCCGCCTCCGTCCGCTGCTGCTCCTCAGCTTGCTGCTGATACCTCTGCGCAGCTTCCCGGCACCAACGTCTCGTGTGCAAGACACGGGGAGCTGCTGCCCACTCTTCTGCTGCTGCCACCCTTTGGCGGCTTCCTGACGCCCAAAGCCGCGGCGCTGCCGTTTGCCTCAAACTATCGCTGTGACAAGTGGATATGCAAAAAGTGATTTGCTGTGGTTATTAGAACTGTGCAGGCAACATACGTAGAACATACAGTGTTTGCAACCCCCACATGTTGATGGCATTTTCCCACAGTGTACTTAACTGTAGAGCAGAAACTCTCTAATTCTTCAAGCATCTCCGAGTGGACCACACACATGGTTCTCATGCAGAAGTCCATGCTCAGTAATATTCCTTGCACCAGTCGCAACTTTCAGTATTTAATTACCTTTAGCTTTCTTATAAATTTCTTAACCTTTCCGTTTATTTGACCTAAGTATGTTGTGAAACCAAACATTCTAGTCTGGTTGTTTACGAAATCCACAATGCTAGAAACGAGTCTTCGGTTGGCTATGTATAGAGTCAATCTTGCTATGGCTTTCAATCCTGCTGTTAAACCGATAACTGATGCCAGCAACACTACCTTTTTCCTTTTTGCGTTCGGCACAAGTTCGTCACAGCATAAAAGATCAGTTTGTTCACTCACTCAACAACCGATCAAATATCATGCGTAACAAAGGGGTTATACCTTTTTTTTTTAAAGGAACCATATTGTCTTATATGTTGCACATGTTGGTTAAGAGGTTAGAACTAAATATCACCACCTTGCATTCCTTCAACCATCAAAAAGTGTACTACAGCTCTTCTTTGTTCGGATATCTGCCTTTGGTACATCGGTAGTTCTGTTGTCTGGTTGTTAGTTATGTTAGTAATGAGTACATTTTGCTACATATCCTTCTGTGTGTTTTTTTATTGTAGGTTGTTCGTAGAGCAACTATGCAGCCGTATGAGTAAAATGAAGAGAAATTCATAATTACATGCTTGTCATAAGTGACCCAAAGGCAGTGCAGTACGTCCGCTGGCCTGGGCTCCCTATCCCTAACCTGCATCACGCAGTAGCGTTACATGAAAGTGTGCTGATTTCCAGTTAGATATTGTGTATGGCACTCTGACAATTTTTACAATCTCCCCGTTCCCACACCAGTTTCTTAGGGTCCCGCCATTAGTAACAGCTGTTATGCATGCCCGGCACCCAGTGCTGTTCACTTGTCATACAGACTGATGTAAAAGTAATCCACTCACTCTTCAGTGTTGCCCTCAATAACGTCGAGCCCACGCAGGTTCGGCGAGTCGACGCTGATCACGTCGAGAACTGCCTGAATTAGGGGCGTCAGTTCATGGGGCTTCCGGCCGGCACCTACCAAATGAATGCACATTATTTTCATTCCGTAGTCACCGGGCCCCAGAGGCATTGCAGAGTGGAGGGGGATCAATAACCAACTACCAAACTAGAATATAAACAGCAGAAATCCAACGGCATTATGAAACGTCAATTGAAAGCATAGTAATCTATACTGTGTGGCAGAAATGTAACTTCTTAACATTGCAGTGGAGCGATCTCGCAACATTGACTTTCCAACATCCACTTCGCTGCGTGCAATTGTACTGCAGTCAACTATGTACATAGTGCTTTCTGTGTGCCTTGAGGATGCAGTAGTGTAGGGTATTCAGCCAAGTGTTCGATGAACAACTGTGCCCTAAGTTTGAGGACCTGTTTTATGTTAAAAACAACAGAAAATGTACAGTTTAGGTGGTGTGCTTTCAACATTTTTCTCTCCTCTGTCTCAGGTCTACCACACTTTTTGCTGTTTCATGTCTGCCTCGGTTACTTCTAAAACACTGTTAAAGCAAATTTCAATAAATTGTTTTGAGATGTTGCCTCATTTGCTTTTATTACTGTTTTAGCACAGGGGCAGGAATGCAGTGGAAAGTTACGTATCAACACTCACTTTTATATCTGTCATTCCATAACCCAGTCAACCACCGACATCCATTAGATATACCAGCTTGATCCAAACGTCTATATCCAGATGGAGTGTACAGAGGACGTCATATGGATTATACATATTCGACATTGAGCACAACGAACGTCCGAAAGACGTCACCTAGACGTACTGAAAGGACTTTCAAAGATAACACATAGGTACATTCTATGGATGTAGTATAGACGTGCGGCGAAATGCTATAGTCTGTGCTCTTCTTTCAAGGCCTGATATGTGATATATCACCCGTAAGAAAGACGCATAAATGGGTTCAAAATGTTTTTTTTTTCCCTCTAGAGGTGTGTAAATAGTGACCTTATCCGAGTAAAACCCTTGTCGCGAAGTGTGGGCCATGGTGTGGGCATCATGCAGCGGACGACACAAAAAATATTTTGGTTGGTTTATATATACGTTGTTATGATTTATTGTCGGGGCGTCCGGCAGCGGACGTTGTCGGACAGAATAGATGCTGCAAAATATATTTTCAATTCGCCGCGTTACACTCCGCGCGCCAGCGCTGCGACGACAAAAGCTACAACCCATAGTTATTTTTATGACAGTGAGCAGCTATGTTATATACCCTCCTCCGCTGCTTTTGTCAGTGTTTGCTTTTACTATTTATTGCTGCCAATCGAAATTGTAATTTAAAAACGACATTAAAATAAGAAGAAATAATGTTACAGGCCAGTCATAAAATAAATTATTTGGGAAAAAAAATCTAGAGCAATATTTGCAGGGGAGGAAGCGCCAGACTCGTTTTAGCGGCAATTTCGTCTGCTTGTGTTACTGGGATTACGTCACCACCATAGCACAAGTTGCTGCTGTGTAACTGCGCGGGGGCAAGAGAGGCCTACAGGTCTACATATACATATATATATACATATATATATATATATACACATATATATATATATATATATATTTCTCGCGCGCGAACAGTAGCGAGGGCGACAGCTCGGTTTAAATATGAGCTTAGTGCTAAAATTATAGACCCACGTTGTTTCTTTATTTTTGCGCTAAAAATAGTTATTTTACGACACGCCTGTAATTAACTGCAATGCGTACTTCTGTACGACCAAGAAAACGCGGGAACTTGATTATTTGAAACCGAAACCAGACATATCAAAGCGCCGAACACGTCAGGCAACTACAGCGCACTTACCACGTGACGCGAACGGCAGATTCCCGCGCGGCTTCGCACTTCGCTCGCTTCGCTTGCTTCGCTTTCGTTTGTTTGCGTTTGCTGTGTGTAGTTTCAGAATTCTCTCTGGTTGTGGCATTGGGCGCCAAGACGCTGTTTTGTATCCGATACTCGGCCCCGTCTGCAAAAGGTCACAAGTGAGTGTAGCTCACGGTGCGCATGCGATTTTATCCCTCACATTTCGAGTTTGTGAATTCTGACGTATAGAAAGCTCAATCGACGGAGCTCTTACCGCTGTTGTAGCCGTGCGCACAGAATGTTCCACTGCTTTACCTTATGTGTGGCATGAAACGGTGCCCCGTGCTTCGCATAAACGAGCCTTAAGTAGTATTTCAGTTGACTAGTTATGCCTAAAGCCATCTCAAAAAGGCACATAAGAAAAAGAGCTAACCAGGAGGTCAACGCTCTGTTTGAACACTTTGCTCTGCCGGGAACGTCAAGTAACATTTTATCCCCTACAACTTCGGACTCTGGACACTTATCGTGTGAAAGTGGAGCTGGGAATTCCTCCCGTTTGCGCGTTCCGAATAGAGCGAGTTCGGACAGTGCAGATGAAACCGCAGAGAGCATTTGCCACTCTCGCTACGACCACGAGGAGTTTGCCGAGCTGCCTCGAGGTGCTGACTCGGAGGCGAGTATTTCATCTTCCGAAATTATCATTGAGACTGCTGTCGGCAGGGAAGGAGGAACAAGTGGAGAGGAAGTGTCAGACACGCCTGAGGGGTTTGCCGCTCTCCTGGCTAAATGGGCTGTTGAACAGGGAGTTACACACATGTCACTGACATCACTTCTGGGCCTTTTAAAATCGCACCATTGTTTTTCAGATCTGCCCTCAGACGCTAGAACCTTGCTCCACACCCCTCGTAATACAGCAAAAGTAGCAGGGATAACTTCACTACCTCCCGGCCAGTATTGCCACTTTGGCATTGTTTCTGGCTTGAAGCGTATTCTTCTCCGGAGACTTCCCTCGCCTCAGTCTGTGACCATTTCGCTGAACGTAGATGGGCTGCCGCTATCGAAAAGCTCGAGGGAACAATTGTGGCCGATTCAGTGTTTGGTTCAGGACACTGGATCCACCAAACAAGATGCACCTTTCCTTGTTGGAGCATTTGTTGGGCACTCCAAGCCTGGCTGTGCTAATAGCTTCTTAGAGCCACTAGTTGCTGAGCTGAAAGAGGTCCTAGACAAAGGTATTTCTGTCTCGGGCAAAACTATCAGTGTAACAGTCAAAGGCATTATATGTGATGCCCCTGCTCGAGCATTTATCTTTAAAACAAAGGGGCATACTGGCTATTCTGGGTGTCCGAAATGTACTGTCGAGGGCAGTTTCGGTGCTAAAATGCACTTTCCTACCACAGTGGCAACACCTAGGACAGACCATTCATTTAGAAGTCAAGTAGACAGTGACCACCACCTTGGGACATCAGTGTTAACAAACCTCCCTATCGACTGCATAAAGTGTGTGCCTCTTGACCCCATGCACCTGGTGTACCTGGGAGTGACGAGGAAGCTTGTCAACTTGTGGCTCTCTGGACCACTAGCGGTTCGACTTGGTCCCTCACAGCGACAAGAAGTGTCCGAAAAAGCCTTTCATTTGCGACTCATGTGCCTGCGGAGTTTGTACGCAAGCCTAGGAGACTTGACGACAAGGACCACTGGAAGGCCACAGAGTTCCGGCTGTTTGTTCATTACACTGGTCCAGTGGTCCTCAAAGAAACACTGGCAAGGAGAGTTTACGAGAACTTTCTAACCTTGCATGTTGCAGTCACCATCTTGAGCACACCTTCACTGTGTCAGCTACAGGCTGGGTATGCCGAGACACTTTTACAGCATTTTGTGAAAGGTTTTGCAGCGCTGTATGGAGAAGATGAAGTCTCCTACAATGTTCATTGCCTTTTGCATCTGCCGTCAGATACTCGCTTGCACGGCACATTGGACTCGTTCTCAGCATTCGCATTTGAAAACAACATGCAGGCAATCAAGAGAATGCTGCGTAGGCCTGGCTGCTCACTAAATCAGCTGTACAACAGGCTAGAGGAAAATCAACAGCACACACAGAACCCCCCAAAAGACACATCCTTTAAGCTGCTTCATGCTCACGAAGGTGGAAGCTTGCCCCCTGGTTCCAGGCCACCAGAATACACCATGGCTAAGTTCGCAGATTTCACGCTGAGTTTGAAAAAGTCCGACTGCTGTTGCCAAATTGACGAAGACATTGTGCTCATCGAAAACTTTGCTTTCAAGGTGTCTGATAGTCTACCTTGTATTATTGGAAAGAAATTCTGTGAGAAGAAGGCCCTTTACACCTATCCGTTAGATTCTACAAGACTTGGCATCTGTGTTGTTTCAAGGCCGTCCACTGTACAGCTCTGGCGTCTCGACAATGTAAAGAAGCTCATCAAGCTTCCTTATCACAACAAGTATGTTGTGATGCCTCTTTTACACACTACATGAACATTAAGAGGCTCAACAAGCTGTTTGCACATGTTTGTGCTGTAGGGCCATTCATTTCTTTTTTATTACATATAATGGTCACATCTTGTCATCCTTTTTGCAATCTATTCCTTGGCACGCTGACCATAATATTTCCCACTGTAGTAAATTAGAAACGCCGAAATTACATTTGTCATTTACTTCCAGCAAATTGCCGTATCTATTGCCCTGCAGTCGAAGTGAAAGTGAGTCCTGCCATGTGGCGCAGCCTTTTTTTAACATGCTTTTACTGTTCATTGAGTTGGGAAACTTTTATTCAGCCTTGCCCCCTTCTTTGTATGTAAGGGTTTCCTTTGTGTCATATTTCATTCAGAGCCTAGCATAGTTCCAACTTCAAAGTAGTGGTTCTTTAACCCTCCTTTGCTTGCATGGTTCATTTGGTGCATTTCACTATATATTATGCACTATTTAACCTCATTATGCTTCTGTTTCAGATGCAGTATTGCATAGTGTACTTCACTGAAGAAAAATCAGTGGAGCTTGTGCCAAAATGTTGGATTAATGGTGATAAGTGCTTCTGGCCTCCTGGTCCTGGAAACAAAACCTCACTAATCAAAAAGGGACCAGAACCTGGCAAGGACTGGATTTCATTCAATGTTCAAGTAAAAAAAACATTTAGTAAGTACAAGTAATTGTTACATAAAAAATATTAAATTGTATATCACACACTATTGAGAAAATTTAAAATGTTTTAAACTCTATCACGAGAATACCAGTTCTCGTGTACTTGCTTCACCACTTGCAAGGAAGCTTGCATCCGAACAGAATGACACTTCACTGGTTTTCTGATCTTTTTAGAGAGATATGAGGATGGTCGGCGGAAGCTGGAACTATCTCAGTACACATCGGACCTGGAGTCTTCAGAAGATGGGAAAAAGAGAAAAATCCAAAAGCCGACTCGCTACGTCAGCGACATGGAAGACTCAACAGGACCGCCAATTGTGCCGTGTAGTTTTCAAGGATCGCAAGCAAACGACTGCGGCGGTAAGTGCAATGAAGTCTATTAGTGCGCACACTAAACTCCACGTTTTCAGTGGTTAGGGAAGGCAGCTTATTAACAATAAATATAGATTGGTCATAGGTACATATTTACATATATATTTCTATAACAATTATAATAACCTTTGCAATTGTTCTGCCAATTTTTGCTAGATTTGGAGGTCTGGTCGGAATCCTCGTTTGGTAAGCATTACTTCCCATAGTACATTCAGAAAAATGAAAGATAATCCTAAGATCCTTTTTCCCAGGCTCTTAATTTCTGTAGAAAGTGCCATGCTAAACGTGGTCCATGTACCAATCCTGGAGAGTACTATGTTGGTTTTAAAAACTATGTGGGCAATCAGCAAGCTTCGTAGAAACTGCCACTGTGAAGAAACTGGATGTCGGACTTCTTTTTAATTCAGCTCACCTTTTTCTCGCGTTGTCCTGTACTACAATATTCATGTAATTGTGCTAATGAGCAGACAGAGAGAACAAAGTTGCTCGTGTATTTTGTTCACCAGAGGAGGACTGCAGCGCTGAAATGACTGAGGACTGCAATGTCGAAAGGGGGGCAAGGCCACACGCAGAAGAGCATCAGCAAGGTAATGACGAAATAATAAATTGTAGCTTGTTGGCACTGGGAGTGTATAATACATCTTTAAAGGAGAGATCGAAAAGGAAGGAGGAAACGTTTTTATGTGGTTCCTATGACAGCCATAGAGTGCATTAGTTATAGTGAGAATATATTCATACGAGGTATCCATCCATCAAGCCGGTTCTTCATCTATGAGGTATCTATAAGAATCAATTCACTGTTTTGGATTTAAATGTGACGGTAACACTCTTTTCTTACAGTTAAGGTAGCTGCCCACCGACAAGGAAATGGACACCAGCCTAAGCTGTCCACATCCAAGAAGTTGATACAATCAGAAGGTAATTGATTATGAACTGACTGATTTTTTAAGAATTTTTGCAAATTGAAGCATAATTTTTCATATATCTTGTATGCAGTGAATCATTGAATTCCCACAAGATTTTATTTTGAAATGAGTACTGATAACTACTATGTTAGAATACAGTGAATTCATAAAAATGCAAAAGAATTGTTTCGGTGTTCAAGTAACACTCTTTTCGTAATGTTAATCTAGCTCAGCCTGGGTCATCCACATCCAGGAAGTTGCTCCCACCAGAAGGTAATTGATTGTCAAGCAATGTGGGTTTTCACGACCAGAAGCATAACTCTTCATATATCTTGCTCAAATCGATTAGTGGCATTTATGTTTATGTATTTAGCACACATTAATAGTTGATTTTTATTTTCTAATTAACTTACTTTCAAATGAGTAATAATCAATGAAAGGTTGGTAATCTATAAACTTAGATAATGTTTCATAGTAATTCCATTGCACTGGCTTAGTTCATAAAAATGCACAGAATGCCTAATTAACGCCATTAATGTCTGCGGCCTGACTTGTTTTCAAGGAAGATATGGTTAACCTGGTGAATTACATGTCTTCTCTCTAATAAGATTAGAAGCTGGACTAGACATAATTTGAATTTTCTCTTAGCATAATGTTCACCTTTATTCTCTAGAATTTCAGCGAGAGATTCTCACTCGGCTCACAGTACTCCGCATCGTTCAGCAGCAGCAAGGAGAATTGTTACGAGCTCTCACGGTGCGACAGACACGAGGTGAACTAGTGGAAAATCTAGAACTACTTGTCAGCAGTCCCTTCGATGATGTTTCGAGCCTGAAGACATTTGACTCCACAATTCAAGGGAAATCAAGAAAACCTTGGCAAGTAGAATCTCTACTTTTCGCTTCCACGAGGACATCTCACATATCAGGCAACTTTGAACAGGGCTCGTAGTCCCGAAAGAAAGCTTGAGAAGAAACCAGATTTGTTTTCATGTTTCTTTTTATAAGTTGCTTTGCAGAATTGCTTGCCGGCACTGATCCTAATATAAGGTATTTTCAAATAAATATTGTCCCTGCTAGCTGAGTGCACATACTTTAATAGTTATGCAACCAAATGTGCCTTTCAAAGAAAAATTCACTGGGGCACTTCATAGCTGTCTGCAGACTGCCACTGATGCATGGTGTCTTTGGCCCACTCTATATTAGTAAAAGTCCCAATCCAAGGAAAAAAATTTACCTATATAGTGTAATAGTTTTGTTAAATGTCTGCTATATACTGTAGCATTTTTGTTAAATGTCTGCTATATACTGTAGCATTTTTGTTAAATAGCTGCTATTTCAATGTATCTTTTTTAGGTCCAACAACTCGCCGACGCTGGGGGGTCTGGGGTCGCCTCTTGCACAAGACGAGTCATGAGGAGTTTGTTCACCGACCAGCTGGCCTGCAAGTTTTCCTGGCAGGGACGCAAGGGGAAGTTTTCATTTTGCAAGCTCCACCTTGCCAAGTGCGTCGTCAGTAAGTATTGACCAGAAAAGTACCGCAGATGATTTCCCATGGAACACGATTTATAAAAGTGTGCAACAACTTGCATATGCCAAGCCCTTAACTTACGTGGTTAGCTATGTTCACATCCAACGAGTCCATCATGCATAGCAGTGTTCTGTTTTGCTGTTTTTTTATCAGGTGCAGTCCGGAGCTGCAATCAGTGCCAAGACTTCACCGTGGAGTCGGTTATTAAGGATTGGCTCCGCCATGCTCCTGCTAGGCACCGTGCATCTCAAAAGGTAAGGTGGCGTTACCAGACAAAATTTTGATGATTTTTATTTTGTGAAATGGACATTACTCACAAAAATGTGACTTTCTAAAAGTGGGAAATTATGATGTGTAATTTGTTTTGAGGATATTTCTAGGGACGAGTGTCAGAGGTTTCACTAGCAATTTGTGCCTTGTTTGGTTTAGAACTAAAGAAAACTGCAGGTATAAATATTATTGAAAAATTGATTTGAAGCAGTTTTCCCTAGATTGACTTGGTAATAAATAAAAATAGTGTTAGCATATCGGTTGAATTCTTCCGTATTTGTGGCTACATAATATTTTCTATCTTTTTCAGGAACAGTCCGCGTCACAAGACTGGGAGCAAAGCCAACTCTAAGGCATCTGACACGCGATCTATTTTCTCACGATCATCTACGAATTCTTTCTA